>JADWQK010001133.1:0-42756 GCA_017933935.1 Sesamia nonagrioides | reverse complement strand
TTAAAGAATTCCACATCACTATTTCTTCGTTGTACGACTCCCAAAAGAGTAAAATTCTGCAAAGTTGTTTGCCTCGAGGCTTAAGTTGGAATGGACAGTTGTCCCTGACATATTTTGTATTCCCTACTCGTGTAAGCACACGAGTCGATAAATGTCCACTATTCAAAACGACACGTCTTCTTTTTTTCCTTTCTACCACAATCATAAATCAAGTTTCCGGGGTGTAGATCCCAACTTTAGTAAATAATATCTCTGGCTTCCAAGTATCTATAACATAAAGTTTGTATTTGAGCTACAAAATAGCTCACGTCGTGGTACGGTACGGGTGATAACCTTAGCTAAATCTTTACGTATAAAACATTTTTTTTTTATGCGAAACCCAAAACGTGTCCAGTATTTTTAAGTAAAGATTCTATGTACAATTTTTTTTTCAAAAAGATGTAAGTAATGAAAAATCACAAAATTTATTCCCCAACAAAAATATGGTCAAGCTTCGCTCGGGCAGGTGAGCGCGGTGCGTTGACCTCTAGCGTCAGCTGTTGCGTGCTCAAAGTACCATGATCTATCGTAAGCTGCGTGCGCGCCCTCGGTACCCACACTGTAACAATTTCTAAATGTATTTGGGAAAATATAACATGTTGTAAAAATGATTGGAATCGATTGCGTTTCCTATACTGAACAAACTATATTCAGATTTCGCATAACCAAAAAATAACGTTGTATACAACGTGTAACAAAAAGGGTATATACAATATACCAAGGGCATGACATCTTTAGATGATATCAAACGATATCGGAAGGGTTTCAACTCAAAATAAAATACTCAAAAAATTGGTACCAAATTTTCGGTTTCTTGTGTTTCTTAAAATCAAATCATAACAAACGTGGCAGCACACTACATACGATATAACTACTCGTTACCCGTTACGTTACTTGCCAAAATCCGATAAATGTCTTCAATATCTCTGTGCGACTAGTATGATAGTAGTCTATCACAGGCGGTGTTTTTCCTCATAACTTCCTAACATAAAGAGATAGGATTAAAAAACCCTTCCAATATCGTTTGATATCATGTAAAGATGCCATGCCTTTGTTATGTATATACCCTTTATGTTACACGTTGTATACTACCTATAATGTTATAAATGTGAAAATGAATTTCTTTGTTCCGCTTTCACGTCTAAACTACTGAACGGATACTCTGACCAGATTGGTATTGTCTGTCGGGCACTTGCTCACCGGTTGATGTCGTGAACCTGTATGAGTGCTAGTTGCACAGTAAACTCTACTTGCGAGATGCAGGATTGGCGTGACGTCAGTATTACGCGTTGTTCGCATGTAGCGTTGTAGGTACCGCTACAACAATTGTGAAACTTTTTATGTTTATTATTTCACTAAAGTTATAAAAAAAAAAAAAAACACTATACAATTCATTAATGAATATATAAATATAACGTGTTAGTGTTAAATTCCTATTCTATTGACCGAGTTGGGACAGCAGTATAGCCATCCGCGGCCGCGCTATCACGGCTGCTGCCGAACCTGGGGGGGCCCGACTCATCGTGCCGGAGGTTGTACCTAGGAGTCGTGCGGTCGATGGCCCTTTACGGGGCCCCAGTGTGGGCGGATCACCTGACGCCTCGCAACTTTGCGGTCATCCACGGGCCGCAGCGAGCGACGGCTGTCAGGGTAATAAGAGGATACCGCACGATCTCCTACAAGGCGGCCTGCCTCCTAGCCGGATCGGCGCCCTGGGATCTTGAGGCCCGAGTCCTCGGGTCGCTTTACAAGTGGCGCGGGGAGGCCCGAGAGCGGGGCGAAAGATCGTTTCTGCCGAGAGTGATGGAGGCGAAGTGGTTCGAGCTCCGCCAAGTCCTGGTGGCGGAGTGGCGAGAGAGACTTGCGCAACCCAGCGCAGGGCACGCCGTCATAGCGGCGGTAAGACCCTGCATGGAGGAGTGGATCGACCGGAAACGGCATGGGGCGCTCACCTTCCGTGCGACGCAGGTGCTGACCGGACACGTGTGTTTCGGCAGTTACCTGTGTCGTATCGGTCGGGAGCCGACACCGGCGCGCGGCGTGCCATCACTGCGGTGGCGGGGCAGAGGACACGGCGCGGCACACCCTAGAGGAGTGTCCAGCGTGGGACGAGCAGCGCCGTGCGCTCACCGCAGCGATCGGCGGAAACGACCTCTCGCTGCCGGCCGTGGTCAGAGCCATGATCGACAGCGAGGAGTCATGGGACGCGGTCGTCTCCTTCTGCGAGGAGATAATCTCCGCGAAGGAGACGGCCGTACGGGAGAGGGAGGCACTGAGCACTCTCCCGTCCCGCCGACGGCGCGCTGGCCGGAGGAGGAGGGAAGCCGAGGTTGATCCGCTTCCTCCATAAAGAGAGTCCGACGCCCGTCGCTAGGGCCGGAGTAGGCGTGTAGTGGCTGTTCCTACACGCCTACCTGATGGAAGGAGGGGGGGGGGGGGAAGAGTGGGCGGATCAGAAAGTTCATATTACACATTAGGGTTCTATTTGTAAATTCTCATTTATTGTTCAAGCAAGTAAAGAAACCTATGAAATTAGTATTGAATCGGAAGTTAGTACCGACTACCTTCCTAGATGGCGTTGGCGTCGATTTAGATCGCGCTATGGTTTCGTTACAAGCAAATATATAAGAGGTTTAGATTTCTTTTTTTTTGAGCGTGGGAGCGGCGCTTTTATTGTGATTTATTGTAACTAAATTAATGTTATACAGGTTGGTACAGTAGTCCAGTAGTATCATTTAACCATCCTCTCCAAGTCGACCCTCTGTCGTAAACATTTATCAATGCATCAAATTAAACTCATCTTAAATCGAGTAACAATAACCCGATTTCCTCATTACACCCACAACACAATTATTTAACGCGGGAACTGACAAAGTAACAACTCTAAAGCGTTGAAATGTTAAATTGGGAGTGAGGTATTAAATTCCACTAACTTTCCAACCGTCTGTTTATGGCGGATACGGACGAGAATATAATGTTATGTAGTAAATAAAATACAGATATACAGGGATTTCCTTCTCGATGGTTGTATTAAATTTTACATAGGTATGTACCTATATGGCCAGTATCTATCGTGTTTTTTTTAAAGTTAACTTCGAATCTCATTGAAATGTTTGATTAGATTTCGAATGCAAGTGCTAGGTTGTGTTATTGGTGGAAGTCCGTTCGGCATGGCCACAGCACCGCTGTGTCCTCGTAGCGGCAATCGGCGGCGATCTCTTGAGTCCGGCTCTGGTCCAGGCCATGGTGCGAGAGTGCATGGTAGGCCATCACTTCCTTTTGCGAAGCAGTGGTGCTGGTAAAGGAGGAGGTGGAGCGCGTGAGGGAGCAGGAATGTTACCGCCCTCACACCTTTAGCCGCCGCAGGAGACGCCCTGGTCGGGAAACAACATCAAACTCCCGGCCACCGTCGGCGCGGGCTTGCGGGCGGCGAGCATTGGACAGCTCGCCATCCGGTGAGGACCAGGCCCGGGTCGACAGCGCGTTGTGTTTCATGCGCGCCTCATATGTCAGCACATCGTGACGGGGTCCATGAAAATCGATGCCTGGGCCAGGGCTGCGCGATGGTTGAAAGAGCAACCGTGACCCTGGTTCACAGGCAAGTGAAGGAACACGGGTGGGTTTTCGTCAGCACAATTTTGGCACGCCTTTCCGCTCCGCCCAGAGTGGGAAGGGTCATTTGATGATTTCCCATAAAAAAAAAAACGTTGTGTCGTTGTATATTAGAAGTACATATACCTATATATTACATACTGAGCTTAGTATGTCAGAATAGTTACTAGTTAGCTATTGTGTTTATGTATAATTATGCTTTGTAGGAAAAGGGTTTTATGAAGTAGAGGCACAGACAAGGGCAGACATTCATTTGAATTTAGGCTTGCCAGTAATTAATCAGAAAACTAGCCGTCCGTATCGCAGAATTAGGACATCATGGAGAAGAACGAACACAAAACTCACTGGAAAGAGTATTAACGTGTTCTATCATTATGTTTTTTACATTTTCTTTATCTTTAAAAACTGACTGAAATGACTGATTAAAAGGTGAAGGAAAATGGCAAATGGAAGTGGCAGGCAGGATTGTGGTCAAGCGCTAGTTTATAATATATATAAAAAAATATCTTGAGGAAACCTGGACTTTAAGACTGAAATCGCCAACCTGCATTGAGCAAGCGTGGTGATTACGCTCAATCTTTCTCTGTATGAGAAAAGACCTGTGTCGAGCAGTGAGACGATGTTGGTTGGACGAAGGTTGATGATGATGATGATAATCTTTAAAACCTCAGAGAAATATATAACTCACTTTTGTACCAAATCAAAGTCATTACAAACAATGAATAATACTAAACTAATACTAATTTAATTAACTTAAATGACATATGGTCGATATAATCAAGCAACTGTCCTTATAACGCCATTACAAACATTTTTAGGGTTCTGTACCTAAAAAGTAAAACGGAACCCTATATATGTGACTTCGCTGTCCGTCTGTCCGTTCGTCTGTCACCAGGCTGTGTCTCATGAACCGTAATAACTAGACAGTTGAAATTTTCAGAGATTATCTATTTCTGGTGCTGCTATAACAACAAATACTAAAAATGAAAAATATTTAAGGGCGGTTTCCATACAATAAATGTGATTTTTTGCCGTTTTTTGCTCCATATTAATAACGGAAATAGATAGACGCTTAAAATATTCATATAATATTTGGTTATATATTGAAATTAAAAATATGTAATTAAATTCAAATAAATATTGAAAGGGGGCTCCCATACAACAGACGTCATTTTTTTGCCGTTTTTAAGATACGGAACCCCTCGGGCGCGAGTCCGAATTGAACTTGGCCGGCATTGATATAATAATAAACAGATACGATATGCTCTAACAAATTAACCAAAATAAATGTGCCGATCGGAGCAGCAGCACACACATGCATTTTTTATTCTGCGTACATTTCACACGTTGGCACAGTGTGAGTGAGATGGGGCGCAATCTAAAGCATAGAGAAGAAAAAGATGGCTAGTCTTTGTCGTTTGAGCTTAAATAGAATGGACGAAAACTAAAGCGACTTGCTGGACTTACCTCCTTTTGTACGCTTCATTTTCAGTGCGCTAGTGACGTATCTACCTTAGTTTAATATTATATCAATGTTGGCCGGCTTCTTTTATACACACCAACATTTTACATCAAACATTTTGAGCCAATCACAGATCATAAAATATTTTTTTACTTAATATCTATAATATATAATCGCATCTTCCATAAGCACCCCTAGATGGGCTTAGGCAGCAACAGTGATTCTGCGCCCCGAAAGCAATAGAGGTCTTCAGATCAATATACCTTTGGAGCAGTATCATTATTGTTGCGTGTTGTTGGGCTTAACATTGTACCACCTCGCTCAACTGCCGTCTTCCTTCCTATTATTACGGAGTTTTTTTTTTTTAAATGAATAGGCTCTTAAACTAGCGCGCTTTACCATCAACCATTGCATTACTGCTTACCATCAGGCGGAATTGCGGTTAAAAGAGGTTATTCTGAATGAGCTACGAGGGCTTGGAGATTCACGTCTCTTCGATACTTTTTTACATGCTTTTTATTAGCTCCACTTGTATGTTTGCTTGTTTGTTTGTTTGTCCCTCTCTAACTCTTTGGACTACGAGTGAGCGGCTCATTACTGTAAAATGTCCCACCGTTTTGAATACGTTCGTTGGCCGAGCGATATTAATTTGTGCAGGCAAAGTATTTAGTTTAGATTTAGTTACTTGGGTACCGCATCATTACGAATTTTAGCACTTGCTATTCTGTCTGTTGGAGATCAAAAAAAGTTTGGGAATAACAAATGAGTACCACTTAAGCGTTCGTGTTATCCGTATCTATGTTATTTAAAAAACGAATATCAAACTAAAAAGTTAAAAATAATCCTCCTCCTCCTTTATACCGCGTACATCGAGGGACTGGAACAATTTGCCAGCGGCGGTGTTTCCATCGGATTACAATTTGAGTGTCTTCAAGGCTAGAGTGAATAGGCTCTTAATAAACTAGTGCGCTTTACCATCAATGATTGCGTCACTGCTTACCATCAGGCAGGATTGCGGTCAAGCGCTATTTTATAATTTTACATAAAAAAAAATCTTAAAAATTAATTTATGACAATGGTACATAAACGCCTATAAAGCGCTTTGTGCCATTATTTTTGTATATTAAAGCGCCTCACGCTTTGTCTCATTTATACTAGTATTGTTTATAAACTATTGTCATAAATAGAAAATTAATATTAATTAAAACTAAATTATGAATAAATTAAAGCTAAAAAGACATAAAATACAAACTAACTATAAATTAAATTTAAAGTATATAAAAAAATGTCATAAATTAAATTTTAAAATTATTTTTAACCTTTTGGTTTGATATTCTTTAAAAACATGTTTTTTTTAGTTTTATAACTAAATTTATTTTAGAGGCGAAATCTGAACTGCCCATAGCTCTGGGTGTATTTATGATGAGCCCTCGTACAACATGTATTATTTATTTATTTAGCTTACATTATATTATGGCCATTTATAGGTTTCCCTGTGTAACTGCGATGTATAATTTTAACGCACGCGAACAGACTAACTCCAAATACATAGTTACAATTAAAAATAATAAAACAATACAGAAGGTTATACAATACATGACATAGTTAAGAATATATGACAATTATGAAATTAAACGTAAAACAAATAAAGTAGGAAATTGACAGCAGAAGATAGAAGAAAAAGGTGAGGAAGATTAGCTGTTTTTCACTTATCCGCGTCTATAGTTTCCACTATTCGTTTTTTGAATGTCTGTTTCTTCTGTAAAATAAATCCACTTTTGGGAAATCTGAGTTAAAAGTTCGAGCAATGCGAGTCAGTACACAGTTGGTGGAGTGCCTAGGAACGTGCAACATTGGCGTGTAACGAGTGCGCTGTAGGGGAGTGTTAAACTTTATCTTTATGTTGAAATTTGAAAACCGTTAGTGGACAGGAAATATTTATAATTTTAAAAGAGTTTGAGCGTCTAGTCAACTAAAAAAAAAAAAAACTACACCCTAATTGCGTAACGCGCCATTACTATTAGTTTCAATCGAATTTCGAAGTAAGTAGCATTTCCATAGCTTAATATGTTTGAAAACATGTCTGCTCAAAAACGTAAATAACGCAATGAATGTTGTTGAACTGTCAAAATGAAACCCATTGCTACTGATGGTGTGTTACGTAATTACCCTACAGGCCATCAACAATTTGAAATAACGGTTGTCATGAGTTTTTGACGGGAAAGCTAAGATGAGTGCCACGCGCATTTTTCATTGGACTTTTAAAATTATTTATACCTAGTGTCGTTTACTAAATAAAAACGCGTGATTTATGTCGTAAAAAGTGCATTCAGTAAATAATTCATAAATAACATTGAAATATCGCAGCATAGTATTCACATCATAACTTTGCCTCAAACCATGATCCGTGATGAGACCATCCCTCATAGACGGTTCACGCGGTGTTTTTCTCAACTGTCATTGGCGATATCCGCCATTATTGTGAGATGAAATTTTCAAAGAATTTCTATAATTTGTTACACGTGTTATTGGCAAAATTGTGGTATCTATTCCACAGAGGCCATAGATCAAGAGTTGAGGTTGAATCTCACCTTAAAAAAAAAAAGAAGAAGATATAGTGAAATCGCACCTTATGTGCATAATATTGTATTAAAATAGTATAATCATCTAACATGTAAACAGTCCCCAACGCTAAGATATCACTGTCGTCACAAGTCGTCGAAACTTGGCGTTAAAGTTGAGGGCTGTGATTGTGAGCTGATTGTGGATGATTAATGAGTCCTGGTTTCGTGTAAGATAATCAGAATAGCGCCTGACAGTAACGGAACGCTTATTCTGATCTACAGAAATGAATGCGAATACGTGTGAGTGTGTACATTACATTATAGATATTTTTTTTCGAGACCAATGTTATGAAATGGTCGAACTTTAGTTTTAATTTTGTGTGTGTTCCTTTTAAAAATTGTAAACCAATTGTGATAACGACTATACTATCTGCTCGGTGCAACCGTAAATCAGCATAACATCTTCAGAATTTATGCCTCGTATTCAATTTACTTTATAATTATCATGAGTTCGCGTCGAGCCATCAAGTCGTCGCGTTCTTATTACGGCCAGCAAATTCCACGTATCACTCATTTCATTAATACAACAGTCCATTAGCTCATTTTACCTATAACTTTGGAACAATATAGTAGTTTATATAAACTTAACATATTTTATTGTATTCTGCCCAGATGATCCAAAAGTAGTGTGTGATCTAGCAACAGATCATATATTCTCTTTGGTCCTTCGAGCCGGATCGGAACCAGCGACCTAAAGATCATACACTATCAATTGCATGCTAAATTAGATGAAAAGACATGGATCGTCAGGACACGTTTCCTTGTTTATGATAATATGGGGACGATGAGCTAGCCTAGCATAGTAAGGAGCTTCAAAAGAATGCGGGGCCGCTTGTACTGGGTTTGTTTACTGATGAGTGGCTGCAAGATTACTGCACGCCTTTTTTCTTCTGTAAGAGGCTGACCTCTTGCTGACTAAAACCACCCGTTTTCCATCTTACCTACGCCGGTGGTGTTTTACCCGCCATGACATCTAAGAGCGGCGCGCGTGGAACCGCTTGCGGCGGACCGAGAGAGTGGATGAGACCTCCCTTTTCCTTTCCGCCACCTCCATCTGTGAGACGACTGTTTCGCAGAAGAAAGCCACCGTATCCCAGGACTCTTCGCTGCCAACCATCGACTCGATTACGGCCTGCAGACTACTATACGTCTGGACCATCTTGGGTGATTGCGCGGAAGCAATCAGCAATATTAGAAGCAGTCAGTTCCGTTACCAATATTGTCAGCAATATTCTTAACGAAACTGACGCGAACCAATACACCGCATTTCATCTGACATGTTCAGCTGTCACCGCAGTTCTTCTTCTTCTTCTTCAGCTTATAGAAGTCCACTGCTGGACAAAGGCCTCCCCCAAGGTCTTCATTACATTGGGAAGGGTTGCCATAAACCCCATGCTTGGAAGGCGGGTTGGGGATCACAGTAGTTTGATATTCCACAGGAGAAGCGCTGCTGCCCGTTTCCCTGGTGAGAGTTAGTTGCCTCTTACAACACCCACAGGAGGATATAGGATGATACTATTCTAAGCCCGGTACTATACGGGGAGCAGCATCAGCTGTTCTTCATCATCATCAACCGTTTATCGTCCCACTGCTGGACACAGATCTGCTCTCATACAGAGAAGGATTAAGCGTAATCGCCACGCTTGCTCAATGCGGGTTGACGATTTCAGACTTAAAGTCCAGGTTTCCTCAAGATGTTTTCCTTCACCTTATAATCAGTCATTGGTTTCCAAGATATACTCAGAAAGTACATATATCTTAGAAAAGTTACATTGGTACTTGCCTGTTGTTCACTAGTATAGAACTAGTATACTAAACTATAGTATACAAGTATAAAATTCTTGAAGATACCAAAATAAAATATTTTATCAGAAGCCAGAACTGAAAATTAATTATAAATATCCGTATACAGCTACTAAATAACTCTGTAATGAGAAATAACTAGATAATTAGCTCAGTGTTTACACGCAATTTTAGCCGGTAAATGAATTTATAAGTTCATGCATATTATTACGTTGTAGCCGGTAGTTACCGACGTATTTTCATTAAAATTTAATTACGTAACTCATTATCGGAAATATAATTATGGTGTACATTAAATGTCAAAATAATATCGTTTGATTCTACAAGTGGACAGGTTCGGACATGAAAAGGTCGAATAAAAATAAAAATTATTAAACGATTTAATAATAATAATTTAAATTTATTTTAAGTATCAAGACTCATTCACACAATCGGTTATATAAAAGATAACTTACACGATACACACATAAAAAAAAAAATTGCATAGAACTACTACGATCCGTAGGAAGCGTTGCGCCTCTTTTTTTATACCTCGCACATTGTGGGACTGGAATTTGCCAGCGGCGGTGTTTCCTTCTGACTACAATTTACATAAGTGTCTTGAAGGCTAGAGTGAATATGCTCTTAATAAATTAGCGCGCTTTACCATCAAGGATTGCAACACTGCCTACCATCAGAAGAGATTGCGGTCAAGCGCTAGTTTATAATTTACTAGCGGCCGGCCGCGACTTCGTTCGCGTGTAATTAGTTGTTATGCTCGGCTCCTATTGGTCGCAGCGTATTGCGTGATTGCGCGCCGCGTGACGCTAGCTAAAAATATATTTTACAAATTCAAAACATTGTTATATTTCTATATTGTTTTAAGATGACAGAGGGAATGGTATTTTAAATGTGTTTAGCGCTAAATATATGTGTTGCGAGTTGGGATTAGTATCTGTCACTCAATATTGTTCAATGTAATATAATTCGACCTTAATAGCATTTTGTTTTTGTTTTATTTAATATGTTTCGTTTACTTTGTATATTTTAAATATGAATTCCAATTAGTTCATACAGTTCGACCACATTTGAATTCCCGAATCAAAAAGCCGAATATCGAAAGATATTAATCTACCGAACACCCAAAGTATTCAGCTTACAAATTCATTTTTAGCAATTATTGTTTACGGCTGGAAATAAATTAAGCAGCTGTCCGTTGGTACCAGTTGCGACTGAAAGATTTACAAAGTTTTTGGACATAGAAAAACAACTAATGAAATTCAAATAGAGTTGGGTAGTATACCTGACTAGACGCTGTGATGACATATTGTGTCTATCGGTGACAGAATGGATTTTATCCGAGACTATGCATGGTTGAGCGAACGAGTGTTGCACTGCAGGCAGTCTCCGAATGGGGCAATGCCAATCTTGTAGCATTCAATGCCGCCAAAACACAGGCGTGTCTTTTCACCGCCAAAAGGAGCCCGTTCACCTTGGCCCCTACTTTTCGGAATGTGTCCTTGGAGTGTTCTGACCGCCTTCAGCTTTTGGGAGTTGAGATTTCCTCGAACCTTAACTTTGCGTAGTTCATTGAGTCCAAGGCCAAGGTGGCTGCCAGGAAACTTGGCGTTATCGCAAAGGTCCGGCAGTGCTTCACACCTGGGCAGCTTCTAATGTTATACAAAGCACAGGTCCGTTCGTGTGTGGAGTACTGCAGCCACATTTGGGCTGGTGCTGCCAAGCGTCACCTGGCCACTTTGGATTCAGTGGAGAGACGTGCAAAGAGGCTGATTGGTGACCCTGATCTAACTCGAGTTGGTCTCCAAAGCCTAGAGCACAGGCGTAGAGTAGCCAGCCTTTCGGTGGCCGAGGGTGATGCGATGGTCGAGTAATGGGTACCGACTATCGCATCTTGCAGGCAAACATCAACCACTGCCGGGCTGCCCAGGACTTACTGGTGCAGTCAATGGCCGAGTGGTTGTTGGATGTGGCAGTGGTGGCCGAGCCGTACTTCACTCCCAGCAATTGGCTGAGAGACAGTGACGGCTCGGTGGCAATCGTGGCGCGGTCTTCCTCGGACTCCCCTCCCCTCTCGCTCTTAGAGAGGGGACCGGGATACGTGGCCGCCGCGTGGGGAGGGTTAGCCCTTGTAGGGGTCTACTTTTCCCCAAACCGCCCTCTCCAGGACTTCGAGGATTTCCTCGGGGTCCTGACGGCGGTCATCGGGAGGACGGCGCCACGTCAGGTCTCCGTTTTGGGGGACCTGAATGCCAAGTCGGTGGTCTGGGGAACCCCGGCCACCGACAACCGCGGACGGGCGGTCGAGTTGTGGGCGGCCACGTCTGGTCTCTCTCTCCTGAATAGGGGGAGCGTCCAGACGTGCGTGCGGCGGCAGGGTGGGTCCATAGTGGACCTCACCTTCGCCACGCCCGCACTGGCCGCCCGCATCCAGAACTGGAGGGTGGAACTGGGGGAGACGATCTCGGATCACCGCTACGTGCGATTCGAGATCTCCCCCCAGAATCCACGGGGGCGCCGCAGCACCCCCTCATCGTCGGGCCGATCCTCGTTTCCAAGGTGGGCTCTGACCCACCTGGATCGGGAGGCGGCAAGGGAGGCCGCGTTCGTCCAGGACTGGCTTTGGCCAGGTCCCGGCGTGGACGTCCTGGACGTGGACGCGGCGGCGGCCCGACTGAGGGGGTCATTGACCGAGGTATGCAACGCCAGCATGCCTCGGTCGAGACGTCCGCCTCCCCGACGCGCCGTGTACTGGTGGTCGGAGGAGTTGGCGGAGCTGCGGGCCACCTGCGTGGTGGCACGGCGGGCCTTTACCCGATCGCGTTGCGGCGCCGACGGGACCAGGCCGACGAGGACCGCCTCTACGCGAGGTACGTAGAGGCGAGGGCGGACTTCAGGTCGGCCATCGGCGCTGCCAAGGACGCGGCGAGGACCGAGCTGCTGGAAGGTCTCGACAACGACCCATTGGGGAGGCCATATAAGGTGGCACGTAACAAACTGCGCCGCATTGGTCCCCCGGTTGCCGAGACCCTCGAATCAGCGCTCAGATGGGATGGTGCGGTCTCTGTTTCAGCGCAGGGATCCGCACTTTACCCCACCAGTAATGGACCCCCACGGGGAGTGGCTCAACCGGAGGATAAAGCTCCTCCTCCCCCGGTCTCAGAGGAGGAATTTGGCGCGGCGACTAGACGGCTCCCGGCCCGGACGGGGTCCCCGCACGGGTGGTGGCCATCGCGGCCACCGAAATGGAGGGTAGGTTTCGGGACCTCTTCAGCGCGTGCTTCGCGTTGGGGAGGTTCCCGAAACCATGGCGGGAAGGCCAAGTGTGCCTCCTACGAAAGGAAGGGCGGCCGGCGGACTCCCCTTCGGCTTACCGGCCCATCGTTTTGCTCGATGAGGTCGGTAAAATGTTCGAGGGGATTATCGCCGTCCGTCTCAAGCGGCATCTGCGGAGCGTGGGACCGGACCTGTCGGACGCCCAGTTCGGATTTCGTGCTGGTCGTTCGACAGTGGACGCCCTGGCCCGTCTAAAGGGCCAGGTGACAGAGGCGGTGGGAGTGGGGGATAGAGTGTTGGCTGTGTCATTCGACATTGCCAACGCCTTCAATTCCGTCCCCCACTCCACCATCCTGGAAGCGCTCCGGTTCCACGGAGTGCCCCTGTATTTGCGGGGCCTCCTGGCCAGCTACTTGGAGGACCGTGCTGTCCTCCTCGTAGACGGGGCTGGCCAGCTCCGGCGATACGCTGTCGGGGCCGGCGTTCCACAGGGGTCCGTTCTAGGGCCTCTTCTGTGGAACGTCGGTTATGACTGGCTCCTGCGGGGAACCCTCCTTCGAGGCACGAGTGTCATCTGCTATGCGGATGACACTCTCCTCACTTCCCGCGGGAGCACCTTCCGGGAGGCAGCCAGTTTGGCATCGGCGGGCGGATCCTTAGTGGCCGGAAGGATCCGCCGCCTGGGCTTGAGGGTGGCGCTGCACAAAACGGAGGCCGTGTTCTTTCACGGCCCCCGGCAGCGCCCCCCACATGACGCCCACATTTTTGTGGAGGGCGTCAGGGTCGGGGTCGAGGCCCAGATGAAGTATCTGGGCCTCACGTTGGACAGCAGGTGGCGCTTCGGCCCGCACTTTAGCGGGCTGTCGACGCGCCTGCTGAAAGCTGCGGACGCCCTCTCATGGCTCATGCCGAACATGGGAGGGCCAAGCATGCGGTGCCGGCGTCTATACGCCGGCATACTGCGGAGTATGGCCCTTTATGGGGCCCCCATTTGGGCGGACTCCCTCCATAGGAGGGAGAATGCCACCGCTCTTCGGGCGCCCCAAAGGGCCATCGCCCAGCGGGCAGCGCGGGCCTACCGCACGGTAGGCTTCGCTTCGGCATGCGCTCTGGTGGGCACCCCGCCTTGGGAGCTCGAGGCGTGGGTGCTCGCCAGAGTGTACGAGTGGACGGCGGGGCGCAGGGCGCTGGGCGAGCGTCCGGCCCCAGAAGTGAGGGAGGCCGTCCGGCGGGAGGCGAGGGTCGCTCTTGTCCAGAGTGGACGCAGGACCTCGCCTCCGCCGTCTTCGGCCGCCGTACCCTCGACGCCATCGGGCCGGTCCTGGAGGACTGGCTCGACAGGCGTCACGGGTTCCTCTCCTTCCGTCTGGTGCAGGTACTCTCCGGTCACGGCTGCTTCGGCAGGTACCTGCACCGGATAGGACGAGAGGAGACACCGTCGTGCCACGGTTGTGGCGCGGCGGAGGACACGGCGGAACACACCCTCGCGGTGTGCCCGTCGTGGGCCGTGCCGCGCCGCGATCTTGTCACGGCGGTTGGAGGGGACCTCTCGCTGCCCGCCATCGTCAGAGCGATGGTGGGGAGCGAGGAGGCCTGGGCGGCGATGGCCTCCTTCTGCGAGGTCGTGATGTCGCAGAAGGAGGCCGCGGAGCGCGAGCGGGAGGAGGATCCCCTCGCTCCGGCGCTCCGCAGGCGGCGTAGGGGGAGGAGAAGGCGGGATTTCGCCCGCTTTCTCCCTCCCTGAGGTGAGCGGCGGGCGTGAGGCACGAGAAGGTGCCGACGCCCGCCTTACATCGTTCACCACGTGGGTGGCTAAGCCACTAAATGAGGGCCCGCCGTACTAGGCGGGTTTCGCCGGCGGGGGAGAGGTAGCTCAGGCTGCGCTAGTTTCCCACTCCCCCGCCACTATGGCGATGCCGGAGTGCCGCTGTGGGTTTAGTGGGTATTCCCGGCTTCGGCTGGGCGAGTCCCACACACGCCCTTCGGGGTACGGTGCGTAAATGCACTCCCACAGCGTCAAAAAAAAAAAAAGTTAGGTGTGGCCTGTGCTTGAGCGAAACAAGCAGGAGCTGCGTGTCACAGAGATGAATATGCTGCGGTGGATGTGTGGAGTTACGTGGAAAGACCGCATCAGGAACTCCCGCATCCGTAGCAGTCTCCGTGTCCGTGACATAGCGGACAATCTGCAGGAGGGTCGCCTAAACTGGTACCGTCACGTCTTACGAAAACCAGCAAGTTACGTGAGTAACAAATGTCTTGCCATGGCGCCTCTGCCGGGCTGGAACAAGCGGGGTAGACCAAAGAAGTGCTTGCTTGACGTAGTAAGAGATGACATGCGTGCCAACAATCTGACACCACAGGATGCTAAAGATCGCGCGAAATGGAAGAGTTTGAGCAGGAAAGCGGACCCCAGGCTCCAACGCGAAAGCCGCGGATGCAACCGGGACTAAACGCGGAGATGATGATGCTGGAGTCTGATGTTAGGTAGCGAGAAAAAGATTTTTTATCTGATATCTGGTGTCGATTGTTTTTTCAACTGCTGGTGTCTTCTTTTATGTCATTGTGGATTTCTCGACCCACTAATAAGCTTAGGTCAATCCCCACACTCCAGTGTTAACGTCATCCAGATTCTATCCACTATAGTAACAATGTGTCCGACGTTGTCACCATTTATACTAATATATAAAGCTGAAGAGTTTGTTTGTTTGTTTGAACGCGCTAATCTCAGGAACTACCGGTCTGATTTGAAAAATTGTTGTTGCGTTGAATACCCCATTAATCCAGGAAGGCTTTAGGCTATTTAACATCAAGCTGTGATCAATAGAAGTGGAGCCTATAAAAACGCGGACGAAGTCGCGCGCGGCCGCTAGTCTATACTAATATATAAAGCTGAAGAGTTTGTTTGTTTATTTGAACGCGCTAATCTCAGGAACTACGGGTCCGATTAGAAAAATTCTTTTTGCCTTGGATTGCCCATTAATCCAGGAAGAATTTAGGGTATATAACATCACGCTGCGACTAATAGGCGCAGAGCATAACTAACTCTACGCGAACGAAGTCCCTGGCGGCCGCTAGTCTCGGATAAAATCCTTTCAGTCACCGTTTTACTCAATATGTCATCACAGCGTCTAGCCAGGTATCCTACCCAACTCTATTTGAATTTCATTACTTGTTTTCCTATGTCCAAATACTTTGTAAATCTTTCAGTCGCAACTGGTACCAACAGAGAGCTGCTTAATTTATTTTCAGCTGTAAACAAAAATTGCTAAAAATGAATTTGTAAGCTGAATACTTTGGGTATTCGGCAGATAAATATCTTTCAATATTCGGCTTTCTGATTCAGTAATTCATATGTGGTCGAACTGTATGAACTTATTGGAATTCATATTTAAAATATACAAAGTAAACGAAACATCAATACTAATATTATAAATGCGAAAGTAACTCTGTCTGTCTGTTACGCTTTCCCGCTTAAACCTCTCAACCGATTTTAATGAAATTTGGCACAGACAATCTATAGACACTGAGAAAGAACATAGGCTACCTTTTATACCAGAAAAAAATGATGTTTCCGACTAAAATTCAAAAAGCGCGTTATAACCGAACTCCACGCGGGCGAAGCCGCGGGCGTAAAGCTAGTATAAAATAAAACAAAAACAAAATATTATAAAGTTCGAATTATTACACATAGAACAATATTGAGTGACAGATACTAATCCCAACTCGCACCACAAATATTTAAAACTAAACACATTTAAAATACCATTCCCTCTGTCATCTCAAAACAATATTGAAATATAACAATGTTTTGAATTTGTAAAATATATTTTTCATCTAGCGACACCCGGCGATTCCACTACACTAATAAATAAACTCAACGTGTATATTATTTTTCTATATGGCAGCTCCGTGTACCCACATCCTTAGATAAACCGCAATTCAAAGCTTATCCTAACACATAACATTACCATAACTACAACAGAGTAATTAGTCATCAATTGTAATTCATATCTAATTAAGGAACCATTGTTCCAGTGATGCGACACCGTGGTCCCGGGCTCGCGGGATTAGCGCCGACACCCCGGAATACCCCGGGAATTACGGTGAGTAATGGACGGAGTTATTAATGCGGCCCCCGGGATAGAAATATCCCGGAGTGGCGATTAGTAAGGAGTGTTGTAGGGTTATTTTTGTTGTGTCGAGGTTATTAAAAGAGCTTTGCATTGTTAATTGAAGGACATCCTGTAGTTATTAATAATAATATTTATTTTCTTACCACAATATCCTTATAAAATAAAAACAATGTTGTCCAGTTATGGGCTTATAGAAAAATATTGTGGGAGACTGGTTCCTAAGCTAAGCCGAAGCCTGTATTTCAAGCTACTAGGTCTCCAACCCAGATTTACATTTT
Source organism: Sesamia nonagrioides (assembly GCA_017933935.1). Taxonomy (NCBI): domain Eukaryota; kingdom Metazoa; phylum Arthropoda; class Insecta; order Lepidoptera; family Noctuidae; genus Sesamia; species Sesamia nonagrioides. Next base: position 25,532 of record JADWQK010001133.1, on the reverse strand, counting down.
TGTCATAGCTTCCTGTATACTACAAATAAACAATTATTGAAATTTTACTTATACGAAGGAGTTTTCGTGAGAATTGTGTAGATATGTAAGTGTGTGGGAGGGTGAGTGTGTGGGATCGTGAGTGTATGAGGTGTGTGAGTGTAGTGTGAGTGATGAAAAATCAGTGCTTGTTATACTGCATGTTCTATGTGGGTGTGGTGACATATAGATAGATAAACAACTTCAACTCTACTTAAAAAGGTGAGAACTGAATAGTCTACTATGCAATCTCATTGTAATTTTGTGAGTTTAAAATGACACGTGTTATTCCGGTATTTTTGATATTAAGTTTCTAATTTATGTTGCTTTCATATATGGCTGATTATTTGATCGATAATAAGATAAGCTTATCAAAGGAATAATTTAGATTATGACTGGGTATGGTGAGTTTCTTTCGGCCTTTCTCCAGAGAATAGTCAGATAGGTTAAGCTATACTCAAATAGTTGAAGAAAAATGATTGATTTGCTATAGTGTTTTTTTTTATTATTATTAACAATTTTTGACTGTTCTTACATAATTATAAAAAGTGTCAAACGTCCATTTTATTTCCACGAATAAAATATCAAGCCATAACATCAATAGTTGATATTTATTCAGGGTCTATGGATTTTCAATCCATAGGTATAAATTTCAGAAAAACTAATACATTTTTCAATGATTAGGAACACTGAACTTTATTTGTGTGTATTAAAGTTATTTTTCACAAAAACAAATATTTTTCAAGCTTAGAAACTAAGTTACGAATGCAGCAAATTGTATTTCGTATCTTCAAGCCATATCAACTTAAATTAAGAGTTGATAATCCCTCAAATAAATCCAAATTTCGTGAGAGACATAATGCGGGGTAAGTCCATGGGCGGGAAGCAGTAGGCAGTTCACCGACCGATAAGGACCAGCCCTTAATTGGCGAACACATTTTTGTCAAATGATTGCGACTAGTTGGCATCAGTTGGGATCGTTCGGACCGCCCATTAGTCCGTTCGGTCCAAACGATCCCAACTAGTCGCAATCATTTGACAAAAATGTGTTCGCCGATTAGGGGGCAGGTCCGGGTCGACGGCGTGTTGTATTCCACGCGCGCGCGCCTCAAAGAGATGTCAGCACATCGTGACGGAGTTAACGAGGACCGATGCCTATCAGAGCTGCGGCTTGCTGGAAAGAGGTACCGTGCCTTTGGTGTACAGGCAAGTGAAGGAACTCGGGTGGGTGTTAAAAGTCTTCCCATCTAAGATCGGAGCAATTCTATTTTTTTATATAGTGATGCTGACAATACGACAATAAATTAAACATCGTGTACCTCAACACATTCTCAGTGTACCCATTAAAAATCATATAAATATGTCCATTAGTTTAGTCACAGGACATTTATTTTTCATTTTTCACATTTTCTACATGATGTACATGTTGATAAGGTGTGGTACTAAACTTTAATAATAATGGCGCGAAAGCAAGTCGATACAGGACCGCGCTGCCGCCGCGCCGATCGGAGGTCAGTGAACCAATATTTTTAAAGGATTTTCTTCTATTCCGTTTGCAATTTTATGCGATTTAGTTTGATATTTCAGTTTTTTTTATTTTTGATGCTAGGTTGTGTCTATGGTTTAGGATTATTCCTATGAACCAACATTGTTCGCGTTTTCATTTATTGTCGTATTGTCAGCACCACTCTGTAAATTATAAACTAGTGCCTGGCCGCAATCCCATTTGATGGTAATCAGTGATGCAATCGTTGATGGTAAAGCGCACTAGGTTATTAAGAGCCTATTCACTCTAGCCTTGAAGACACTTAAATTATAGTCAGGCGGAAACACCGCCGCTGGCAAATTTTTCCAGTCCTTGGATGTATGGGCTATAAAGGAAGATTTTTTGGAATGTTTGCATTCGAACCTTAATTCCTTAAAATATTTTTTTATCGACATTTTTAACATCAATTGTCGCTGAGATTGATTTCGTATGATTTCAATTACGAAAATGAATCTTTTTGCTTTTTCATAAAATGCTCGGTTCAGCTTGCAGATTTCGAAGTACCCGCCTCTAGGGCTTAGTTAAAAACCCGTAAAATTATATCAGCTATCTTATGGCTATGAACTTAAGATATCTACTTCACGAACCATAGGGTGGATTTATAGCATCTTGAAATTTTTACGAGAATTTTATGACAGTTTTGTCAATATAAGTGAGAAGTGCCTTATTTTTGTAACTTTTCGAGCAAAGGAGATGTTTCATTTTGGGCCACCACTATGTACGCTATATAGATAAAAACTTTTTACAAAAAAACAACCGACTTCCAAAAACCACTACAAAGTGAAAAATAATTAATTTCGGAAGTCGGTGTCTTTGGTTTTGTTTATTCGTTTTTTGACACCGACTTCCGAAATTAATTATTTTTCACTTTGTAGTGGTTTTTGGAAGTCGGTTGTTTTTTTGTAAAAAGTTTTTATTTTACACTTTTTAGTTGTTAAAAGTACTATGTATTCAGTTGCATCCGGTCAGACTGGAAGCTGACGCAAATATAGTTGGGAAACGACGTAATTTTGTTTACTTTAATTTTTACCCGTAAGTATTCCCTCAACTACCTATGGTCTTCATCATCAAATTTACTGCAGACCATTATTTTAACCCAATGGGTGCAAAGGTCTCATCAATATAAATGAATGAAGTCCAAACACAAAGTAGCTACTGTAAACCGTTGAGCAGTTCTCGGAACTGGCCTTTGTCTTCATCATCAGAGCTCTTAGGACAGTCACAGCCCATCTAGGTGTAAAGTTCTTATCAATACAAATTAATCGAGCCCAAACACAAGGTAGCTACTGTGAATTGTTGAGGAGTTCCTTCGACTGTCTCCCGGCTCCATCATCAGATCTACTCCAGACCTTTATTAAATTGTAGTGCTTTAAAATACTTAATGAAAATGCTAAGAAGTGCACTAGTCGCCCCTGCAATTTTTGAAAGTTCCCCTTGTTTTCTCTGGTCTTCCACCATCAAACCCTGATATCCTTATCATGGGACCACCTTGGGAACATCTTCTTTCCAACAGAAAAAGAATTATCAAAATCGGTTCATAAACGACGAAGTTATGCGCGAACAAACATAAAAAAAAAACATATATACGGTCGAATTGAGTCTCCTCCTTTTTGAAGTCGGTTAAAAAGGAAAAAAATTGAAGATTTTCATAAAAATAAAAATAAATTAATTTGAATAAAAATACAAGTATATGTACATAATTAATTATTTGAAACGATTTCTAGTGAGATAACCCTTTATTAAGGTAGCCATGACACTTTTTATGACGTTTGATTGGCGACTTTGACAGTTCTATTTTCCCGTTGTGTTCGTGTCGAGTGTTTATTTGAGTTGATTGTGTTTATTTAATGGGCCGTATGTTCGGAATTCATGTTTTGTTTTTTTCGCAGTCATATGGTAGATAATATAGATACGATAGCCTTAGATACATGACACGTCAATCAAATATCACTGTCAAAATCTTATTTCGCTTATTGCTGACCACCATATTTATTAGTAGTTGTGTTGCACTCCTTGGCCGAATTAAATTGAATTTGTATAAAAAGTAAGCCAAAATATAGGAAATAAATATTAAAAACAGTTAACTGTAGCGTAACTATACCTAGCTTTGAGTGAACAATGTGCTGGCCCAGGCTCCATACATTTCTGAAACATCTCCTTTATCAAGCTTTTTTGGATAGAATCGTAATAAAAAATTAGCGTTGATTACGACAACAGACTAAAAAGTGTACTTATTCTTCTTCTTTTTTCAAAATCAAAAAAATCAAAATCAAAGCATTATTTCAAATAAACCAGTTACAGGCACTTTTGAATTGTCAGAAGGTCGGTCAGTCAATAAGATGAAGCTAGTCGCCCATTCCAAAGAGTAGGTATCTATGGAGAAGAACGGGCAAGAAACTCCTTGGACACTCTTTTAAATTTCCAAGCCAATGTTACAAATATTCGATTACATCATTCATGTTGAAATCAACCGTGTGAGAACGATTGAATGAGTTGTGATTCAACCTCAACTCTTATTCAATGGCCTCTGTGGAATAAATACTACAATTTTGCCAATAACACGTGTAACAGTAATGGCGGATATCGCCAATGACAGTCGATAAAGACGGCCGCGTGAACCGTCTATGAGGAAGGCTTGAGGCAAAGTCATGATGTGGCACTATACTGCGATATTTCAATGTTCTTTATGAATTATTTAATTTTTTTTTATTTATTTATACTACCGCACAAAGAAAATGTACAGAGGCGGACTTATTGCCATAGGCATTCTCTACCAGTCGACCACGGATGGTACGGATGGTGTACTTTATAGTTTCAAAATACTCATATGTTTTCATTTATTGTCGAATTGCTCGTTGTCGTCCCAAAATTGTATTTGTGTGAAGCAAATTTATTATTATATAACATTCACAGCACAAGTTGTATTCGGAACTCGAAGGTAAACTTCGTGTACGGTTTATTCGCCTGTGTCTCGTGCTACCAAATATTCAGTTAGTACACTTGGTTGCATTGAAATTGGGAAATAATTAAATTATTTGTTTTTTAATTGAATTTATAATGACGATTTCTGTTGGCATTATTGGCTGAGGGGAAGGAATGGGGCGTCTCCTCGCGCTACGTCACGGGCATTTTTTTTTTTCCCTCGTAGATGTAACTTATGGTATTAAAAGGAAAAAAATATATAATAATAGGTGTATTTTAATGCAGTCCACATCGTTCATTATAAAGTCCTGATTGAGTCCATCCAATTTTCTTTTATTTGAACGTGATCTTTTAGCATAATCAAACAAACGACTCAGACTAATCAATTTTTTAGGCATGATTTCCCTGACTTCTGTGCTAGGTGATATAACTGTTTTACAAAAGTCATTCCTCTTATTGTGAAATGAGAGAAAACAGAGAATTAAAATAGGATTTTCTGGAAATGCAAGTATTTTTATTAACGTCTCATGAATGTCCTATTTTTTACAAAAACAAGCGCTAAAACAATTTCAGTTAGCTAACCATACAAAAACATTTAACATATCTCAGTTTATTAAAACAAAATTACGGTAAATTACGCAAAACAGTACAGTGTATAAATAACTTCATAATAAATTACGGACGATAGAATTTTCAACATTCAACAGTTGTAAATCATTTCTTAATGGCTACTCGGAGACAATAAATATTAAAATAATATATTGTAGTTACGCAATAAATTGAGAGAAATCTCTTTAGTTTCGTGTTTATTTAGAGCATTGTGTGGTAAGTTCTATGTATGTATGTTTTCGGCTTAGGAAAGGGTTGTTCGCGGAAGTACTGTATAGTCAACGCTACTTTTTTTACTAAGTAGTGGTAGGCCATAATATCGGCTTGGGGTCGCGGGCACACAGAGCGGGGACTCTGCCTGCCCACTAAGTAACCCCACGGAAGACGGTGGCATAGTGGTCACGTGCTGCCGTGCATAGGAAATTTAGGAGACGCCCTCTTAGATTCTCCCCTGGGATGTGCCTTACAGGCGTTGCGCAGGGCGGGTTCCGCAATTGTTCTTTTAAGAGGAACCGGGACAACCCCTAGGTGCAGATGGTGATCACCGGGGTGGTTTTAGTGAGGTAAAAATCTCACACTATCCGACCTCATTCCTCGGGGTCGGGTGCCTTTTGAATGTTTCCCCCCGAAAACAAAAAAAAAAAGTAATAATATCGGCTGCCGGCAGAATTTACCACCCACCAGACACAGTCACAAGACTTTAGCAACTGATTAGCAAAATTATTATTAATAAAAGCTGTTTAACGCTAAGAGGATGCTAAGTAATTGCATTAGTAGCTGTCAAAATTAATCATCACCGGACCGCTATTAAGAGGATGCTAAGAGGCAACAAAATGGTGGATATTATTTGAATCAGCTGATTGATTTATATGATCATTATGCTTCGAAGTTATTTTATTTAAAATATCGAATAGTGCGTAAATATGGATGTCGAAACCTTTTTTTAAGTTCTAAAACGACGTAGTAAAGTTATATTACCTTTGAAACGTCGGAGGGAAGTATATAAAAGAGGACTTACAAGCTTTACTCGCTGGTAGGCATAATCATCGGCTAGCGGCAGAAGTTACCACCCATCAGACAAAGTCGTACCGCCAAGCGCCAAGCGATTCGTCGTGTTCCGGCATGATGTCTGGAGAAGCCGTATGGAATACGGGCCTGAGCAGTTGTGTTACGATGTGTGCTGGGTACGATGCACTAAATGTTGTTGTGTCGGGAGTTTGGTTGTGGAGGGTCTCCAGATCAATCTCCCTCTAGCGCAGCATCGTTGGTCGTATTGTAGGGTTTAACTTTGCATCACTCGATCGAATCAGGAATGAGGAGATCCGCAGAAGAACGAAAGTAACCGACATACCCCGATGAAATGCAACACTAAAGTGGCAGTGGGCTGAACACATTGCCCGTAGGATCGATACCCGATGGGGCCGACGGGGTTCTCGAGTGGCGACCACGCACCAGAAGACGTAGCGTGGGTAGGCCCCCGACAAGGTGGACCGACGACCTGGTGAAGGTCGCGGGAAACCGCTGGATGTGGGAGGCGCAGGACCGGTCGTCGTGGAGAACTTTGGGGGAGGCCTATGTCCAGCAGTGGACGTCTTTCGGCTGAAATGATGATGATGATGACCTGAATCAAATATTAAAAATCTATCAATTCAGCCAATAAATCCACCGCCCAGTGCACGAAACTTATCCTGCTCATCCCTGCTAAAATTGTGTAGTAGATTGTCCGGAAACACTTCGCTGAGCGAATTCCCGATTTCCTTCACTTCTCTTTTTTACTCAACTAATTGATCCACCCGGGTATTGTCTGGTCTAATTGATGCATAGTTCCTCTCGTCGTGAACGATTTGATTGGATTTTTGCTATTAAGCCATTTGGGATTAAGTGTATTGTTTTTCTGAATTGTTAAATGGGGAAATGAAATGAAATGAAATCGTTTATTAAGCAAGTAGGATCACTGATCACTTTTACACGTCATGTTTATTTTATTTTATTTTTTTAACTAGATGAAGCCGGCATTTCCTAACTGACTACCTCTGAGAAGAAATAGCCGAAACAAACTCAGGGATCATCGTCTTTTTTCAAGTCCAGACATTAAAAATGAAAATGTTTACAATAATTTACCTTATAATTACGCATATTGCTTAATAACAATGCTTAACAGAGCGAGCAGCTCAGTCCCAAGCTTTTTTGTCTTCTAAATAATCTGTGATTTTATAATACCCCTTTTTGCAAAGTTTGGCCTTTATATGGTTCTTAAATCGTTTAATGGGTAAGTTTCGAACGTCCATGGGAAGCTTGTTGTAAAAGTGTATACATTGACCCATGAACGAGTTGCCTACTCTGTGGAGACGAATGTGATGTACAGCAAGATTGTGTTTGTTCCTGGTATTTATATTATTATATTTGATTGGTATTGATCAAATAACTGATATCATATATTGGCCCAAAAGAAAGAAAAGAAAATACATTTATTTACCACAAACTAAAAGAGACACAATCCATACTAATATTATAAATGTCAAAGTGAATTTGTTTGTTTGTTCCGCTTTCACGCCGTAACTACTGAACCAATTGCTTTAAAATTTTGGAGACGTAAAGTTAGAAGTCCGGTTTAAATAATAGGGTACTTTTTATCCCGAAAAAATTTAATATTCCCGAGGGAAAACTAACAAGCGCGATATAACCGAATTCCACACGGGCGAAGCCGCTGGCGGAAAGCTAGTAAGTTACAAAAAAAAGAAATAATGAGATCAAGTAAAATGTGAAAAGACAAAATGTAGAAAACTAACATGAATATATGCCTCTTGGCTGAACCAAAAAGGCCAAGTTCAGCAAAAATGCAAGACAACCAGTGCCTGACATTGGTTTTCAACTGAACCAGAAAGAGACTGACGCTGAAGTACCTACTCTAGAATAGACTGGGATTGTGAGCTTCAATGATTCACTACATCAAAAAGTATGATCTTATTAAGAGAATTATAAAATAGTTTATTATAGTGAAGGGTACTAAAGGCAAATCTTTGCCTACATTAGCAGTGCACCTGCACCCTCATTGCATTCATTGCATTACTCACTATTACTATCAATGGGGATGTATCCATGGTCCGAAAACCAAAAAAATAATAATTAGTACGTCTTATAGATAATAAAAAAAATTAAGACCGGTATTTTTATTTTGTCGAAATTACCAAAACTACAGAGATATAGCGTAAGCGGCCGCCAGCGACTTCGTTCGCGTAGTTTAGTTATACTCCGTTCCTATTCGTCGCAGTGTGATGTTATATAGCCTAAAGTCTTCCTGGATTAATGGGCTATCGAACACAAAAAGAATTTTTTAAATCGGACCCGTAGTTCCTGAGATTAGCGCGTTTAAACAAACAAACAAACTCTTCAGCTTTATATATTAGTATAGACTAAAGTTACAGTGTGAGGGCTAATTGCGTCACGTCGTGGTATATTTTGACCCACGGCGTGACGTCATGCGACATTTCAAATCAATGCATTTTCCTGAGTATTTGTATGAAAGAAAAATAAAAATACGTGTTCAATCCATACTAATATTATAAATGCGAAAGTAACTCTATCTGTCTGTCTGTCTGTTACGCTTTCCCGCTTAAACCTCTCAACCGATTTTGATGAAATTTGGCACAGGCAATCTTTAGACCCTGAGAAAGAACATAGGCTACCTTTTATCCCGGAAAATTTGATATTCCCGAGGGAAATCTAAAAAGCGCGATATAACCGAACTCCACGCGGGCGAAGCTGCGGGCGGAAAGCTAGTATTTTTTATAACGCTATCCGATGGACATAAATTATTTTTAGGATACAACCCAATTGGAAACATTTCGAAGCATATTACTAATCCACTACTCCACATGTTCGTAAAATGTATCCATTCAACAATGTACACAACGCAATGAATGTTCTTCAACTGTCAAAATTAAAAACCAATTGCTAATAATAATAGTCCCCCTTATTCATAAACGCTGTTTAAAGTTAACTAGTACGATGCTTTAAGTCAAGTGACGTTAAAAGGCCAATAATGTATTAATAAAGAATCGCTAATCACTAGTTAACTTTAAGCAGCGTTTATGAATAAGGGGGAGTGTGTTAAACACCCCGCCATTCACAAAATGCAGGCATATCTAGACGATTCTAAATAGCTACATTATTCCACATCTCACATAAAACTGTACCGTTCCGTCCATTAGATTGTCAGGCACAGGTAGTTGCTAACTCGCAGTGAATGAGGACAATGCATGGAAAAGTTTTGAACGCTACTGTCTGTTGCTGACGACAAGAGTTATTGCCCAGGGTTGGGAGAAAACCTGCGGAGGTTCGTACTTTGAATTTCACGGTACATTAGCCTGATTCGTACACAGAGACGTCATATATTTTTAAAGGAATCTTCTAGAATATTCTCATAAAAACATATGATGCTCGTCCCTCTTTTTGACAAGCCCCCTGGCTGGCTTTGTGTTTACTAAAGGCAACCACAGGACAGTCCGGTTAGGGGTCATCCATGAAGTACGTCACACATAAAGGGGGGAGGGGGGTGTCGACAAAGTGTGACATGGTGTGACAAGGGGTGGGTGGGGTACTAAGTTTCGTGACATCACATTTCAAAATCTAATATACCTAGAGGTAGTAATCGCGTAATTTGAAATATTAATTATAAACTAAAAAATATATCCAACTCTATCTTTGGGACAATACGGTTTAAATAGTTTTGTTTACGATGTTTTAATTTAAAAAAATTTCGATGTGAAATTGCAAAACATGTGACGTCACACTAGGAAGGGGAGGGGGGGGGGTCTCAGAAATGTGAACACCTGTGACAAGGACGGGGGAGGGCTCAAAAAATCATGAAATTTGTGTGACGTACTTTATGGATGGCCCCTTAAGTAGTCACCACCTCTCAAGGACAGCGAGATGACTTACATAAAAATAAACACCTTTTCGGTGTGCAGCTCCGTTGACGGACGTCAACGACTCCTGTTGACGTCCATCAACGGAGCTGCGCACCGAAAGCGTATTAAAATTTACTTACCTTTATTTTCAGCTAAACCCTAATTGTATAAGGTGCATTATTGTCTGAATATTTATAAATGTTTTACTTAAATAATTCTCAAAAGCAAAATATTAATTTTAGGGGATAACCATAAAATTGTGCAGTTCACTCGCAAAGTCTGGATCGAAATACAAAACAGTTTTACTTAAAAATGAAATCTGGATTTTATACTCTAAAAACCCTTTCGTCAATAAAAAAACAACACAAAAAATCAGTTAAAAAATCATAAACGCAAATCTAAAAATATTTAATCTCCACTTATTAAGGAACTGAACAATTCGTTTCGAACTTCAACGAAACGCAACGGCAAATCTTTTTTAACCAATTTTTGTTTTACTTACTCCAAACTCCTTATTGCCATGTACATAAAGCCGAAATTGGCGTAGTTATTAACAAAGTTTAGTATGGATTAGTGGTCCGGGAGCGGGAAACTTTAGCGGGAGGCAATAGTGTTGCGGACGGTCGAATCGAAAATTCGACATGTCGAATAATTTATATTTGGGAATTGATATTATTTTGTCATGTTTATGGCCCGTAAATTCATGCTACATTATTATGCTGTCCTTTATTTTCGCTAACGGAAATTGTTGTTGTAGTAACAGCTTGAGTAAATCTATACTAATATGTAAAGCTGAAGAGTTTGTTTGTTTGAACGCGCTAATCTCAGGAACTACTGGTCCGATTTTTGACATTTTTTTTTTTTGCGTTGGATAGCCCACTAATCCAGGAAGGGTTTAGGCTATATAACACGCTTTGATCAATAGGAGCGGAGCATAACTAACTCCACGCGAACGAAGTCGCTGGCGGCCGCTAGTTTTATAATAAACTAGCTGCACCGCGCGGTTTCACCCGCGTAGGTTTCGATAAGTTTTTTATATGCTCCGCTCCTTTTGGTCATAGCGTAATGTTATATAGCCTAAGCCTTTCCGGATTAATGAGCTATCCGACGCAAAAGGAATTTTTCAAATCGGTCTAGTAGTTCCTGAGCGCGTTCAAACAAAGGCTTCAGCTTCATATATTAGTATAGATTAGATAATATTTACAAGCAGCTATTGATGTTAATAATGTTTATTGGAGAAATTTCCAATAAATTTTTGACCTTTGGGTATAAAAAAGTACGTAATATTAAGCAATAATTTATTATCTACTGTGATTCACACTTTTCTTGTAGTCACACGAATGTTCTAAAAAAATAAAAATGCAAGCTATGTCAAGCAAATCAATAAGTAACAAAATGAAAGCTTTGGGCCAATGGGTATAAAAAGTAAGTAAAATAAAACAATTATTTATTATCTACTGCGATTCACATTTTTCTTGTAGTCACACAAACGTACTAGAAAAAATAAAAATGCAAGCTATGTGAACCAATCAATAAGTAACAAAATGAAAGCTTTCCAATCATCCCTTGATACACTTTAAATTACCCGCTCCATTTTCTCTCAAAAGTTAAAACCACTTTACTCGTATCGCATAAAAAATCGACTAACTCGAATAATTTCGTACACCACTAGAAGCAACCGCAGGCAACGGAAAGTTTGTAGTGCATCGGGAGTTAGTTCACTAGTGGGTACTTTTAAACTAAACCGTTTGGAAATTGCAGGATCCCAGTTTTTAGTTTAACTTTTTTTTATTATTTTTTACTCTAAAGTCAGCTACCGTTTTATGATGTGGAGTTTGGAACTACAAGATGTGCTGGCTGGTAGGAAAACACTTTGTGGCGTTCTATTTTCAAATGGTTTAAATTATGTATTTCTTTTATCAGTTTCTGGCTCGGTTGCTAGACTTTTAAGCCAAGTCATTATTTTTGACTGCATTCTTATTTGGTTTGGATTATTGTAGAAGTAGAAATTGACACCTTCTCAACATTATTCTAGTAATGTGACTTTAAAAGCTTATTTTTCTATTAGTTATTATATTTTGGAGAATTAAATTATTTTTGAATGAAATAACTGTCAATACTTTTGGAAGAAAGAAAGAAAAAATATTCATTCCGCACTAACAAAACAGTATATAATACCACAGTATAAAAATCATACAGTCTGTCGACGCCTTTGATCTCTTGTAAAATGCCAACATTGTCTAGACAGTAATGCATCGGTCAGGGTTGTCACAAATAAACAATATTTATGAAATTATTTATTTATTGCAGATCAACATCGATAGCTGTATTATATTTAATTAATTTGCTATTTTTACTAAAAGAACAACTCGAAACAGATTTAAGTTATTTAGGTGGCATTTTCGTAAGCAGCACCTCAATCGACCTCGGAATTAACACCCATATCATATTAATATACATTTAAATTGACGTCCGCCATCTCGGATTTCAGAAAGGATGGCTTCTTCGTTACAAGCACCCTAATTATACTCAAAATTCTCTCCACATCAATCTCCCACTGGCGCAGCATCGTTGCTCGTGTTGTTGGGTTTAACATTGCACCACCTCGCTCAACTGCATGCCGTCTTCCTTCCTATTCACTAAGATTTTTTAAGTTAATGGGCTTAATAAGCTAGCGCGCTTTACCATCAACGATTGCATCGCTGCTTACCATCAGGCTGGATTGCAGTCAAGCGCTAGTTTATAATTAAAAAATATATATATTAATATTTAATTATTATAGCATTTTATTGTTATTTGATTTTTTTGCATTTTCATAATTATTTGATTATAGCATTATAGTTTTAGTTTATATAATTATAGTTATTTGAATTGGTATAGCAATTTGAAATAAACAATTTTAATTTTGAATTTTGATTTTTGATTATAGTAGGCAGACGCCCAACCCATTACACCGCAAGAGTAAAAACTATACAACTTTATGTGATGTTTTAACTTGTAGTGCATTGGTAAAATAAGAGAAGTTAATTAAACTGCCTTCTAAAAATGCTATAATAATACAAAACTAAGTTTCGTGAAAAAATAATATACAACACATGATTAAGTTATTGGAAATCGTTCCAAAACATCGCGCTCAAGCTACCACCATTTTTCTAAAAGTTGAATAATTTAAAACTTGTGTCAAAAGAGGAACTGTTATCTATTGCAGACCTTCTTTTTAGTTTACTCTTGGGGGTAGTAAAAAGTTTAAAGTTTTGAAGACGATCGACTTTTATGAATATCCATATGGTACCCCTCGAGGGTTGTAAAAGTGATTTCAGGTCTGTGTCTAGGGGCATGGAAAATGTTCTTAAGTCCTGTATTTAGGTATTAAATTGTCATTTATGTTGTAAAGCTATAAACAAACTAGTGTATTAATTAAAACAAAGATAGATGTAATTAAACATTTATTTACTGTAACCACTTTAATTAGCATTGCCCGTTATCTTGGTGAGCAAAACATCATCTATATCTATCTTGCCTTGTTTCGACTACGTTGAGGATTTTCTTCCACTCTCACTAGCTCCGTCCGGTTTTACCCGCGTAGGTTTCTACATCTCTTTTAAAAATATATGTTCCGCTCCTATTGGTCCCAGCGTGATGTTATATAGCCTAAAGCCTTCCTGGATTAAGGGGCTATCCAACGCAAGAAGAATTTTTCCAAGCGGACCAGCAGTTCCTGAGATTAGCGCGTTCAAACAAACAAATAAATCGAGCTTTATATATATAGTACCTATAGATTTCTAAATTACCCTGAGAAAGATAATCTTGTATATAATTAATGAAGTATATAACGTGTTGATTTTTATTTTCAGGTATCTCGAAATATGGAAAGGTCGAGAAGAATATACACTTAACAAAGTAAGTATTTACACCTGATAATAAATCCAAAGGGCGATGGAAAGATCTATGCTTTGGAGTTTCTCTGCGCGATCGAATCAGAAATGAGGGGATCCGCAGAAGAACCAAAGTCACCGACATAGCTCTTCGAGTCGCTCAAATAAATGGCAATGGGCGGGGCACATTTTTCCTAGAATCGATAGCCGATGGGGTAGTAAGGTTCTGGAGTCACGGCCATGTACCAGAAGATGCAGCGTAGGGAGGCCCCCAACAAGGTGGACCGATGACCTGGTAAGGTCGAAGGCGATAAGGCCGCCCATTGTATGTTTTTTGTAATGAATGTTTTTTGTTCTATGTTTGATTGGTGTACAATAAAGAATATATAAATAAATAAGGTCGCGGGATGCCGATGGATGCATGCAGCATACGATGGCTCATTGTGGAAAGTCTTGGGTGAGGCCTTTGTCCAGCAGTTTACCTCTATAGGCTGAAAAAAAAAGAAGAATAAATCCAGAGACTAACCAAAGCTAAAAAATACTGAGGAACTATAGTTAAAATATCTCCCTATTTATTCTATTAAAATCTCATCGTAGAAACTAAGGTGGATTACACTAAAATATAATCTTCTATCCTTTTCTTAATCCATTCTAATATTATAAATGCGAAAGTAACTCTGTCTGTCTGTCTGCCGGTCTGTCTGTTACGCTTTCCTACTTAAACCTCTCAACCGATTTTGATGAAATTTGGCACAGACAATCTTTAGACCCTGAGAAAGAATATAGGCTACCTTTTATCCCGGAAAAAATTGATGTTCCCGAGGGAAATCTAAAAGCGCGATATAACCGAACTCCACGCGGGCGAAGCCGCGGGCGGAAAGCTAGTGAAACATAAAGAAAAAGATGCACTTAACTTAAAATTACTTTAGTTTATGAACAAGAGAATCGAGCGCCAGATTTCTTCATCTAAGTTTTCATGGTAGTGTAGCGGTATCTTACAAACCTTCCAATACCTTACAAACGCTACATGCGAACAACGCGTCATACTGACGTCACCCAAGTCCTACATCTCGCAAGCAGAGTTTGCTGTGCAACTTTTTTTTATTTTTTATTAGTTATAAACTAGTGCTTGACTGCAATCCCGCCTGATGGTAAGCAGTGATGCAATCGTTGATGGTAAACGCACCAGTTTATTAAGCCTATTCACTTAAAAAAACTGAGTGAATAGGAAGGAAGACGGCAGTTGAGCGAGGTGATGCAATGTTCCTCGGTAACGGTCCTGGGCCGGGAGTCGGCCGCGGAGCTGTTAGCCTGCGGGGGAGGCGAGATTTCCCCAGCAGGCTTAGAGCTCCTCTTCCTCTTTTTGGTGGCCTTCTTGCTGGCAGGCGTGCCACAGGCCCCTCCGCCCACTCTGTGTCCCGCTGGCTTCCCTGCAGCCGAACATAAGCTGCAGTTGAGCGCCGCGGAACACTGGGCCGCCTTGTGGCCGGGCTGACCGCAGCGATAGCAAAGATCGCTACGGTCCACCTCAGCGGTGCATTTGGCCCGGACGTGCCCCTTCTCCAGACACCGGAAGCACCGCAAAGCCCGGGGCTGCAGGAGTTTAACCCTCGCTGCAACCCAGCCTACCAGCAGTCTGCCACTTGCGGCGATTTTATTCGCCGACGCCACAGGGCACCGAACCCAGACCGCACCGAGTCCGGTGGCGTCGGTGCGAATATCGCCGGCCCGCACCTTGCCCGGCGGACACTCTCCGCTTCGAGCAACGGCCGCCACCACCTCCTCAGGAGTCACGGACTCGTCCAGACCGGCAATCCGCATCTCTGCGGTTTTTTCCGGCCTGGAGATCCGGACGTCCTCAGGGTTGAGGACCTCCCTCAGCTTGGCAGCCAGAGCGTCCGCCTTCTCGGCATTGCCGCTCGCAGCACCAGCCACCTCAAACAGCTGCGCACCCGTGGCAGCATGTCTGATGGTGACGGACTGAAGGCCAAGATCCAACAACTTGATCCTGGCCTTGGCCTCGGTAAGGACCGACCGGTACGTTATGCCGCGCCCCGCAGCGCCACGCTGAAGCGTGAGCGTCACGGCCTCGGAACGCGGGGTACGCACAGTCGGTCCCTTGCGACCGCTTTTGCGGCCGCCTTTGCCAGTCCGCCGCGCAGCCTCCGGAGCCGCCTTTGCAGTTTGACCGGAGGCGCGCGCTGGTGCTGCTGAGGCCGCCTTGGCGGCCTTAGCGGCTTTGCGGGCCTTCTTGCGGCCCACGACTGTCGCCCAGGTCTCACCCTTAGACCCGGCCGTCGTGGGCTTATCGATCGCTGGAGCTCGCTGAGGAGCGGTTCCCGGCGTCTCCTCAGCCCTTCGCCGTTTGTCGGCCGCTAGGGGCGGGCGGAGGTTTTCCTCAGGGAGGCGCCGAGAAAGCGCCTCAAGTTGGGCTTTGACCATGCTCCCGCACTGGACCATGTACATACGGACGATGCGCTCAAGGCACGATGCGCTCAAGTCATCGCCCGCAAGTGCCGGTCTTGGTGCGGGAGCCGGGGCCACTTCGGAAGCGGCATCGGCGGGCGTGTGTCGCTGCTGCTGCTCGCTCAGCGCAGTGACTTGTCGCCGGAGGTCCTCTAGATCATTCCGGAGGCGGCTGTTCTCCTCCTGCAACTTCACGACCTCGTCTGAGGCCGTCGTGTTAAGCAGGGTGCCAACCGCCTCCTTGATGTCCGCGGCAGCCTCTTTGAGACCGCGAATGAAGGTGCTCTTCAGGTTGCCAGATTTTGTGGCAACCTTCAGCACCAAATCCACCCCGTCTAAGGCAAGCTGGCTTAGGGCCACCGCCGACAGTTGCCCCCCTTCCGCCGATAGAGCAGCGCGTCGCTCTCGAGCGCGTCGGGCCATTTCCGACACTTCGTCGGCCGCGACGGCTTTGCGCTGCTCCCTCCTGGCGGCATTGAGCTCCGCCTTCGAGCTCCCTAACGAGGTGCCACTCTCGCCACCAGGGTCCTCCGAAGTGACCCCCATGTCACTTTCTGCCTCTCCGGCCGCCGGGGCACGCACAAACCCACCCTGTGCGTCCCTCCGCGGCCGCGAAGCAGTCACCCCTCTCGAATTTTGCCGACCTCTCCTCACGGTCGGCACCTTCGGGGCCGGCAGGCCTTCCTCTTCCGAGGTCAGCTCCGCTGACAAACCTCCCTTCTGAGCAAAGACGCGTGGGCGCTTCCTCACGGAAGCCGGTCTACGCGACCCTTCGTCCACATCCACTACATCGCATTCGCCAGTAACATTAACGGCAGCAGGGGCCTGGTCGCCTGTTGTGTCAATAATGGCACAACTCCGTTTCCTCCAGGGCAACATCAATCACTGCGCCAGAGCTCAGGATCTTTTATTCCAGAGCATGGCGCGGTGGTCGATCCAAGTGGCTGTGGTCGCCGAGCCGTATTTCATCCCCGCCCGTGGCGACTGGCTCGGATGCATTGACGGCTCGGTAGCCATTATTGGCGGGACTCTGATCGACCCGTCCCGGGGCCGCGGCTGGGTTGCTGCGGTCTCGGGCGGCATCGTCATTGTTGGGGCGTATTTCTCCCCCAACAAGAGTCTCGCCGACTTCGAGGGGTTCCTTGTCGAGTTGGGCGCCGTCGTAGGCCGCTATCACCCTCGTCCCGTTCTAGTGCTCGGGGATCTCAACGCCAAGTCATCGGTGTGGGGATCTCCGGTCACGGACCCTCGGGGTGAGGTGCTTGCGGAGTGGGTGGTGACGACCGGTCTGGTCGTCCTGAATCGGGGCTCTGTATACACGTGCGTGCGGCACAGGGGCGGGTCGATAGTGGACGTTACTTTCGCTAGCCCCTCTGTCGCCAGCCGTGTCCATGATTGGCGTGTCGCCGTGGAGGTGGAGACGCTGTCGGACCATCGGTATATCCGGTTCGACGTCTCCGCCCAGACCGCGAGCGGCCGCCATCCAAGAGCCCCGATTAACGACGGCAACTACTCGCCTCGACAGGGAACTACTCGAGGAAGCTGCCATAGTCCAGTCCTGGATTTGGGAGTCGGCGACGGACGGCCCCGTCGACGTCGAAGCGGAGGCGCTGCGGTTTCGCGGGGCGATGACGCAGATCTGTGATGCGTCCATGCCCCGCGTCCGCCAACAGTCCGCAAGGCGCAACGTGTACTGGTGGAGCGACCACCTTGCGCGGTTGCGCGTCGAGTGCGTCGCGGCTCGCCGCCAGTACACGCGCTACCGGAGACGACGTCGACGGGATCCCGCCGAGGAAGCCGCGCGGTATGGGGTGTACCGCGCGGCCCAGGAGACTCTGTGGCTGGCCATCGGCGACTCTAAGTCGCGGGCCAGGGAAGAGCTGCTGGGGTCCCTAGATCGGGACCCGTGGGGGCGCCCCTACCGTTGGGTACGGGGCCAGTTGCGTCCCTGGGCGCCCCCACTGGTGCAAAGTATGCAACCCCAGCTGCTAGAGGCGGTGGCATCCACCCTCTTCCCTGAGCGGGCGGGACATGTTCCCCCGGCGATGGTCTCACCCTCAGCCACAGACTCTCCAGAAGAGGAGGGCACCGATGTCCCCGAGGTGACGCAAGCAGAGACGGGAGCGGCCGTGTCGCGGCTCCGGGCCAAGAATAAAGCGCCCGGACCCGACGGAATTCCTGGCCGAGCTCTCGTCCTGGCTCTGAAGGAGCTAGAGCCCCAGCTGAGGGGGCTTTTCACAGCATGCTTCGGGCAGGGTCAGTTTCCCAGTGTGTGGAAGGAGGGGAAGCTGGTCCTGCTCAGGAAGGAGGGGCGCCCCGCGGACTCGCCGTCCGCGTATCGGCCCATAGTGCTGCTCGACGAGGCGGGCAAACTTTTTTAGCGGATAATCGCAGATCGCCTCGTCGGCCACTTGTGCGGAGACGGGCCGAACCTGGACGACAACCAGTTCGGTTTTCGTCGGGGGCGCTCCACCATAGACGCAATCATGCGCGTGAGAGCCCTGGCGGAGGATACGGTATCCCGGGCTGGGGTGGTGTTGGCGGTGTCTTTAGACATTTCCAACGCCTTCAACACCCTACCCTGGAGCTGTATTAAGGAGGCCCTGAAATACCATCGGGTGCCTCCCTACCTCCGCCGCATAGTAGGGGCTTATCTGGAGGATAGATGCGTCATCTATCGGGGACGTGATGGTGCCGGTCGGCACCAAATGTCGTGCGGTGTTCCACAGGGATCGGTCTTGGGATCGCTCCTGTGGAACATCGGCTACGACTGGGTGCTGAGAGGCGAGCTTCCGTCGGGCGCCGACTTGACGTGTTATGCGGACGACACGCTTGTCACTGCCCGAGGGAGCTCGCACAGGGAAGCGACGTTGATAGCCACGGCCGCGGTGTCACAGGTGGTGACCCGCATCCGGCGCCTGGGCCTGGAGGTGGCCCTTGACAAGTCGGAGGCCATGGTTTTCCATGGCCCCCGGCGTGCGCCGGCGCCGGGATCACATATCGTGGTCAGTGGTGCCCGGATAGCTGTCGAGTCCACCATGAAGTATCTGGGATTGGTGCTCGACAGCCGATGGGAATTCGGACCCCACTTTCGGCGGCTGGCGCCCAAACTGATGGGTGCAGCAGGCGCGCTGTCAACGTTGCTTCCCAAACATGGGGGGCCCGAGCGCCGCCTGTAGGCGGCTATACGTGGGAATCGTGCGGTCCATGGCCCTGTATGGGGCCCCTGTGTGGGCGATGGACCTGACGGCCGGAACACTCGCCATTCTGCGCAAGCCGCAGAGGGCGATGGCCGTCAGGGTCGTCCGCGGGCATCGCACGATTTCCTACGAGGCGGCTTGCGTCCTGGCCGGATCCCCGCCCTGGGACCTAGAGGCGAAAGTACTCGCGTCATTGTACCGATGGCGCGAGGAAGAGCGGACACGGGGCTC
The DNA here is from genome assembly GCA_017933935.1 of Sesamia nonagrioides. Taxonomy (NCBI): domain Eukaryota; kingdom Metazoa; phylum Arthropoda; class Insecta; order Lepidoptera; family Noctuidae; genus Sesamia; species Sesamia nonagrioides. The sequence goes on along the minus strand of JADWQK010001133.1, from coordinate 5,755 downwards.
CAGTCCGGCGCAGCGGCAGATCGAGCTGCGCCGAGAGGAGCCCCATCAGGTCCTGGTGGCGGACTGGCGGCAAAGGCTTATGCGCCCTGCCGCCGGCCTCGCTACCGTCGAGGCGATCCGGCCAGTACTCGACGACTGGCTCGGAAGAAGGCACGGCTCCCTGTCGTTCAGGGTGACGCAGGTGCTGTCGGGGCACGGCTGCTTCGGCAAGTACCTGTGTCGCCTAGGCAGGGAGCCGGACGCTCGGTGCCACCACTGCGTCCAATGCTGGGAGGACACGGCGCAGCACACGCTCTCCGAGTGTTTAGCTTGGGAGGAGCAGCGCCGTGTCCTCACAAATGAAGTAGGAAGCGACCTGACGCTGCCGACAGTAGTGCGGAGGATGGCCGGCAGCGCAGAGTCATGGGACGCGGTGGTGTCCTTCTGCGAGTACGTGATGTCGCAGAAGGAAGCTGCGGAACGGGAGAGAGAGATCTCAACTCCCTTCCCGGGCCGCAGAAGACGCATCGGGCGCCGAAGAAGGGCGGACAACGCCCTCTTCCGCCCCCCATGAATGGGTCCAGGGGCGAGGGACATGGGGAAGTCCCCGCCCCCTATTCGATGGACCCCGCGGCGGAGGCGCGCGCGAGTGTCAGCGCGCGCCTCTGAGGCGATGCACGGGGTAGCTTAACACCCCACTACCCCGTGCTGGAGACGAGGCCCGGACAGACCGGGCCAGCACGAGAGTGTGGGGCTGCGGAAGAATTTAGACTCCCGCGGCCCCACGCGCGCTCGTGATAGAAGAGACACCGGGGTGGTTTTAGTCAGTAAAAGTCTGACAGACCCCGTCGCCCATCCTAAGGCGGCGGACATCCTATGAGGATTTCCACCCCGAAAAAAAAAAAAAAAAAAGGTGATGCAATGTTTAACCCAACAACACGACCAACGATGCTGCGCCAGAGGATGATCTGGAGACCCTCCACGACCAAACTCCCGACACAACAACATTAGGCACATCGTACCTGGTACACATCGCAACACAACTGCTTAGACCCGTCCTCCGTACGGCTTCACCAGACATCATGCCGGAACACGACGAATCGCTTGGCGGCAAGACTTTGTCTGGTGGGTGGTAACTTATGCCGGCGGCTGATGTTGTTGCCTACCACCGAGAAAACTAGCACGCATACAAGTTCACGACATCAACCGGTGGGCAAGTGCCCGCCAGACAATACCCGTCTGGTCGGAGGATGATGAGGAGGATGATTGAACTTTACTCCCTGTTCCTTATGTCTGTAAAGTATATATTTTTTTTTAAATATCACCATCATTATCAAACTTTTTATCGTCCCACTGCTAGGCACAGGTCTCCTCTCATACAGAGAAGGATTCATCGTAATCACCACGCTTGCTCAATGGCGATTTCTGACTTAAGTAAAGTCCAGGTTTCCTCAAGATGTTTTTCTTTTTTCTTCACATTCCGTCATTTGTGTCCAAGATATAGTTAGAAAATATAAATTACACCTTGAATGGGTGAACAGTATCATTCATTGCTATAAATCTATGTCTCCAAATACCAATAATTTAAAAATTCCAATTATAGCAACCATTAGCTTTAAAATGATTGTATTAGTAAATGAAGCCTCTTATGATACCAGTGTCATCATCATCATTCATGTTAATCCCAGTGACATCCGAAGTTTTTCAGCTTTGGAGTCTGGGGTTCTCTTTTATCCCACTCTTAACTGCTGATTCGGCTACCTCAATATTTTAGCGACTGCCGTCTGACCTCCACAACCCGAAGGCGATATCGAAGCATTGCAATTTTTAGACTTTTGAGGGCTCCAACAACCCGTAACGACTGCCATTAGATATCTGTTTGGCAACCGGGACCAACGGCTTAACGTGCTTTCCGAGGCACGACCAGACCAGTGCAAATATCCATATTCATGCATAAAAATATTTGCACTGCGTGGGGATCGAACCCGCGCCTCCTTGCGCAGCGGCCGCGTTCGCTACGGCTACGCAATGGAGGCTGTGATGGAGTCTTTTGATACCAGTGTAAAGAAGCTTTATTCATTACACAAGTAGGTAAGTGTTATTAAAATACACCTAACACAGTGAAATTGCATCATATTTTATAAGTAATAGAAGTTGTAGTTTGTACCAACCAAATAAAACAATAACGTAGTAAAAGACTGTATTCTCGTACATATTATTTGCTTTTCATTTAGTAATTATTCAAACTAAAAACAACATTAACTTTTAGTATTACGTAAAAAGTACAGTCACCAAAATTTTGCATCTCAACTTGAACACATCAGTGGGAGTTATGAAACTGTTTGCAGTTGTTTTTACTGAGGGTTTGTTTCGACGGGCCACTTTTGAGCAACAGTTTGGCAACTAAAATTGGTTTTAGTTAGGAGCAGCACTTATAAACTACTCTGTAGGAAGTACGAACTGGACGAATATGAAAATAGTTTCTAATTGTAACAGTGGCTAAAACTAATTTTATTGTGTTCTTTATGTGTGAGTTGGTCGATATAAAATGTTCTTGTAATCATTGTCAATGAAATCTACCGTTGAACTACCCTGCATCTCTCACATCAATTCCTCAGGGATTCCTAAAATACATGAATGTCAACCTTTAAAACACCGTCTTATAAATAAACCTACCTAGCTTTTTCCCGACTTAGTTGGGATCGGCTTGCAGTCCAATCGTATACCGAAGAACTTTTGATTGAAAAAATATGTATCAGACAAAATATATTTTTTTATTGAACCAGCGGACCTATATAAATAAATAAATAAAAATAATGAAATATGTACCTATTATTTTACTAAAAAAAATAAAACCGAATTTTTCGAATGAAATGAATACTGGAAAATTTGGTACGAAATAATAAATAACCCTTTGATAATTATAAGCAAAACGCGAGGACCGATATAAAAAAATCAACTGAAATTTTATTGTATTGCTACCATATAACAAGAAATTAACTTTTCATGTTGTTAAATACTGAAACGAAAAAAAATATTCTCACCACTAGAATTTAGGTAATTGATATAAATTCTTTCAATTGTGTATGTTTAAAGTACGCCACATTTTCATCATCATCATCAGCCTCTACTCATCCACTGCTGGACATAGGCCTCCTTCATGGCACGCCAACAAGCTCGATCCTGAGCAGTTCTCCGCCAGCCACTACCAGCCAGCATTTTGATGCCGTCGCTCCATCTCGCCACATTTTATACATTGCTAATTATTATGGTTACGACAATAATTATAATAGGGTATTTGACTAAAAAAAAACTAATTAGTCCGTCATTCAGATCATAGAAAAATATTGGATACGTATATTTTGTTTTATAAAATCAATAAAAATTGACAAATATAAAAGGCATCAAAGATCGTCGCTGGTGACGTCACTGGCCGCTAAAAAGTTTAGCGTGCAGTGACGTCACACGAGTTATCAACGCGCTGTGTCGTCTTCATTTTTTGTTTATATAAAAAAGAAAAAATACGTGTCTAGTATTTTTTGGAAATCTGACTGACGGACTAATTAGTTTTTTATTGTCAAATACCCTATTGGCAGTCATATTACTCAACTAATATTTTAACTATTAGTGGACAGAAAATTTATACTGGTACTCACAAATTTGTGTCTATCCAAAATTCTAGATAGAAAAAGGAAAGCATTTTTTTCCCTAATCTTTATATTACAATATTAAAAGCAGAAATAAATTATTATTATTATTACATTAAGAAATCTATAAACATCTCTTGTGACATTATTTCTGAAATTTATCAACTTTCTTTAAGTGGCTGCATTATTGTTTCAAAGTGGCTCGTCTGCAACCGTTAAACATATTAGTTCTGCAACTGCTCCGCTGAAGTGGGCATTACTATGCATTGGCACGACCCATACCAATGCTTGTGATATTGCAGTGCATACTGTATTATATAACAAGGAAATATATCTATTGGAGTTATTTTGTCCACTTTGTAGCGAATATTTTGTTGTTATTGTTTTACGGTGCAAAGGAAATTACGGTTTAAACTTTTATTTGTTACTAGCCGTGGCCGCATGTTTAAAAATTATTTAAATAGATGGTCATAATGTGTTACACTCTAGAGCTGGTCCTCTTAGTGAGAGTGAGTGGACTTTAATCTACCACGCGGCCCTAGTGCGGGTTCGTAGATGTAACATGTCTTCGAAGTTTTGCCTCTAAATGATGTTTTCTTTGACCGTTTTGAGAGTAGTGCTGATGAAATAATTTACATAAGCGCCTGACGGGGTTTGAAGGTTCGAACCTACGACCGCGACTTTGTAAGTCGCGGCCGATACTAGGCCACCGCTGCTGCTGAGAATGATTTATCATTTCGTTGGCCCCACAGAATAAACGGGCAAGAGCTCTTACACAATTTTATTTCTTGCATTTTTCGTTTAACTGACCTATGCAACACCTTCTAATTTTTTTTCTATAATTTTGTTACTCAAAATACACCTATTATATCATTAGATTTGTTTATTACAGGGAAAAGTCATGGAATTATATCATAAGTATAAAAGTATATGCTATTGTTAAAAGTTTTTGGGTCCAGACTTGTGCACTTCTTCGAGTTTGTATAATAGCAGCTTACACGTTTATTCATGTTGATAAAACATACAATGTTTATTCTTAACGTGTCAATGAAAGTTTTAAAATATATATTTTTTTATAATTAAAGTATTTCATTGCCTCCTGTGGTATTTAATCGGATTATTTATTTTACACGAATAACAGTATAAGTAATGAAAGTTTACTGTGTTCTGGTCATAGAAATTCACAAGAATAATAAAGTAAAATGGTTTTTCTTACATTGTCGGAAAACGGTTTAAACTAAAATACCTATGTCTATATCTAATGTAATAATATTTTTTTCAACACACTTGCTCATAAAGTGGCTCTATGGTCACCGCAATTAGGCACATAATGACTCCCATAATCAAACTGTGATAAAAAAAAAAAACTATTACTCACTAGTGAGTTATAGAATAAAGAAAATCTTTTTTTTTTTTATAAGTTTTAAACTAGCGCTTGACCGCAATCCCGCCTGATGGTGAGCAGTGATGCGATCATTGATGGTAAAGCGCGGTAGCGCGGTAGCAGCGTGGTAGTGAGTTATAAATATTTTTTTTTAATGTCATTGGAACTGTTTGTTCAATTTGCCAGTGCATTGCATTACAGTGAGCAGGCAAAGGTATCTTAGACCATGAGAGCCTCATCTCAATTAATATCTTTTTATTATAAAATGTAATGCAAAAATAAAATACGTCTTCACAAAATGGCGTCTATCCGCCATCTCTTATTAAATTTAATTGGTTAGCTTTGTTTAAAAGTATTTATTAAAAAAAAAAGCTTGTTCAATGTAATGTTCCTCATTTCATGCAACTTCTTATATAAATAGTTAATTTGAACTTATACGTGTTTAATAAATAAAACTTTCACTCATATATAACTTTTGTTTTCTCTGTGATAAGAGAAAACTTAAATTCTCCATTTTGTACGTGGCAGAATAGGTGCGCGGAAAATTAAAAAAAGAACCTCATTCCTATAACTAGTCTGTGTGGACAGCAATGCGCGCGCATAGGAAAACTGATTATTTAATTATTTTTCCCGCCATAGTGAAACATTTTTCACAACTCGATTTCACTCTTGAAATTAATATTATAGTTTATTAATTAAAATGTCTAGAAGTACTAGTTGCGAAGAAAATGGTTTATGTTGTACA